>JAVIAB010000051.1:141534796-141579796 GCA_032433765.1 Megaustenia siamemsis | reverse complement strand
ATATAATATAATATAATATAATATAATATAATATAATATAATATAATATAATATAATATAAATATAATATAATATAATATAATATAATATAATATAATATAATATAATATAATATAATATAATATAATATAATATAATATAATAATGAGGTTGGTGTCTAGGTCTTCACCGGTTACAAGAAGTTTGTACATCTGATCTAAAGCTATCTTTGGTGCTTTCGCTAGCGTGTTGCGGGAATGTTTCAAACTGCGGAAGGTGCTGAGGAGGGTATCTGAGCATTATGGAGTTGTGCTTTCTGCAACGAAGATGATCTGTCGAGAAGACTAGACAAGACTTCCTTGACAGTATCATTGGTTTAGTCGTTGGCACGCTGGTTAGGCTATCTGGTGAATATTGGTTTAAACCCGGTTTAATGTTCTTCAGGACTTCCGTTTGATGCTGCGGGTCAAGGTGACCATCATAACACTGGATATCGTGCTGCTAGCGACGACTGTTAGAGAGACCCGGAAGTTATTTCATCAAGAGCTGCGCACTTTTGTTCAAAGCGCAGCACGTTCAAAGGAAAGGTCTGATCGATCAGGATGAACACGGTTGATTGCTGGAACGGAAGTGTCGCAGATATGGGTATATCTCGCTTGACGCCATTAATGTCTGACCTTTCTTAAACGACTCATCTGAACAAGTAAAATGAGTATTCGGTTGGTTCGTTAAGCCACAGCCATCTATAATATTAATAAAGCCTAAGGTCTGAAAGAAATCACCCCAACTTTGTGACTTTTTTTAGAATTTGCGTACGGGGGCGGTTGTATGTAAAACCATCTATTTTTTCGGATAACTCAATACGTCACAAAATTTAGGTAATTTTGAGATTTCCCTCGGAGCCTGCAGGCCTTAGTGATACTATAGATATTTGCGGCTAGGCGGTGATTGGTTTGGTAGCGAGGAAAGACACTGAATCCTTCACTTGTAGATGTTGTTTAGTAAGAATATGGTTATCTTCTACGACATTATATTTTACATAATATACTTTCTCAGTCATAGCACTGCATGCAAAACCACATTCGACAGATACTAACTACCTACGTTTCTTTCTTGCGATGACTTGAAGTCAAGTCTTTTGTTCAGTAATTACGAAAAAGTGAAAACTATCAAAAATTATTTAAATAAAGTACAGGCTTGACCATGAATTTCCAGATATAAACATTTTCATTTTTTCTAGATTGGCATGTAAAGTTATAACATAAAATGTACCTATTTTCTATTTTACATTTACATTATGCCAAAACTGTAAAGTATACCTCGAAAATGGCAAAGGTTCGAGACATGCATGCATTTTAATTTGAAGCACATTTTTGGAGTGCCACAGTTAATCCCAACTGTCAGGATGTAGAATATTCACAATAAAATTCTTGTCAACGGATCTGTACTCGTGGTGTAATACACCTTGACACATTTGCCGCCGAGGTCTCAGAAGTAGGTCAAACATCAAACATGTCAAAGCGACATTAACAATTTGAGACAAAGCGTTGCTCATCACCACTGTAGGATAGTGCATCACCATCTGCTTGCTCACCTTTTTAGACTGGGTTTATTTGTTTACCGGTTCACGCGATAACTACCACACTCTAATATATGAAAGCAAAGCACGCACCAAAAATCAAGCTTTGTCACGCCTCGTTAAGTTTAGGATATATGGTGTCTGTGACTACATTGTCTGTCGTAACCATATCTAAACATATTTGAATAATGTTATATTTATATTATGTTCTCAAAACATCATGTATGTTGTCTCTGTATGGATTCCATAGTGGATATTATTAATAGCTTTCATCCTGCATTCTTCATTTCGCATCTTATCATGTGACAATTCGACGCTATATGGTGACAGACACACAAGTTGACTGCTGAGCTATACGATTATTAACAAAATAAGTAAATAGCCGCGTCACGCCAAGTGGCGTATAGGGAATATGGTGTTATAGTCCGTTCAGAATTTCATAATCACACCTGAATTAGTTTTGCGTGATAACCGCTTGTTATTTTGGTTTCAAATTTTGCATGCAATCTTAGAATATTGATGACGCAAAGATTTTGGAATTTTTTATTCCACAAACACAACAGGTTTTGCACATCAGCGAATTCCTTTGATCTTTTATGACGATATCACACAAGTTGATTCAAATTTTAGAGTTTACAGTAATCGTGTTAAATTTTCCAGTTTACTGCAATTCTTGTCAGAGGTGTATCTACATAGTGCTTAATTGTGGGTGTTGTTCGTTATGTGTATTTGCAAACATGAATTCAATTGGTTACAATTAGTCTTGTCCTTCGGTCACCATTAGACCCCAGGACGTCCTAACTGCAGCTGGAATTAAATTCATCTTAATTTTAATCATTCCGAATCTGACGATTCCAAGAGGTTGATAATCATTACTGGCTGCACAAATAGTAATCCATCTCGTTTCCAGTACTCATCTTCCACCCGCAGCACATGTTCAACACACTTCTTCCAGAACGGAATGTCTATTTTTGAGAGAGACTCGCGTGTCAGAACTTCAACATCACACATTTTAAACGTCCTGTTCTGTTCTGCAACTTGTCCTTTCACGTGAGCCCAGACACGTTCGATTGGATTAAGGTGCGCATGATATGCAGGGAGTCGAAGAGAGGTATGGCCGTATTTCTCAATGATTTTGTCAACATGGTACACCTTTTTTCTTATTCGTATTCTTTACAAGTTGTAACAATTCGGGTTTTAAATATGTGTCGTCAAATTTGACATTTTCATTCGCAAGCCATGTCCTAATTTGCTCTTTTGTATTTGATGCAGTAGGCACTTTGTCTTCCTCTGATACGACATTGTGGTATGATGCATTATCCATGACTATGCATGAAGGTCTCTCCAGGATTGGTAAAAGATCGTTCTCCAACCAGTGCCTGAAAATGTTTCCATTCATTTCAGTATGGTAGTCCCTACCGTCGGTACTGTTTGATTAGAAAATAAGTCCTGCATCATGGACAAGGCCGTTTTCAGTGCTTCCAGCATGCGTTAATATAAAGCGCTGGCCTTTGCTGCTCGGAATTGTTCTTTTGAGCTTGTCATTTACTGACTGCCATTCTTTAGCATAGGTGTGGTGTGCGTTGACCCATGATTCGTCCACATATACAATATCATACCGTTCACTCCGCCGCTCACGGATCTGTCTCAGGTATATGCTTCGAGCAGTGACCAAGTATGGTTTTTCACAAATAATATTCCTGCCCCCAACAGTTTTTCTGAAAATGAAGCCGGCTCCTCGCACAATCTTCCATAGAGTACTTTTAGAAATGACAATATTGCAGTCTGCATGCAATTTTAATTTCAAATTCCTGAGAGTAACAAGTACATTATTAGCAAACATTTTCAATATCTCACGTTTTATGACATCCTGCACCATCAAAGCAAGAGATAGAGCAAAATGGCGCTCCATGGTAGCCAACCTTCGTTGCGGAGACGGCACTCAATGATGATGATGATGACATCCATGTCAAAGCTGTCGACTTTCCTTTTCCTTCCTTGATTGACATGAGTGCACTCTGAGTCTTGTTTAATCCAACGAGAAAATGACGATCTATTAAGACCAAGCGCGAGTTGCGTTCGTCTCTCTGGGTCATGAATATCACAATATAAATGCCCCGGATTCCTTAAGGAAGTGCTGATATAGTAAAAAAGTAACCTTATGCATAGTTATACATTTGCATTTCAAACTCATTGTAATTTGGTATTTAAAATGTTGGTATTTAAAGTCAACAAATTGTCTACTGAGTCTTCACAAAATTAATAAAGATACGCCTTCCCTTCGGTAATTAATGCCAAGGCCGTGGTGCGTCATGTCGTTCAATAACAATTCAGTTTTGTGCACGGGATTTTCCTGAAGTTAGTGTTTCTGCAATAGCCAATCTATTTTACGTGAACGACCGCACCAAATTAATGTATATATCCTAAGATGGTGTAAAATTCGAACAGAGTGAATTTAATATAGCCTAAAGAAGAAAACTTTTAAACTAGATCAAATTTCTCAGAGCAAAAAATATTTCTATAACGTCATCAATATTCTAAGATTGCATGCAAAATTTGAAAGCAAAATAACAAATGGTTATCACGCAAAACTAATTCAGGTGTGATTATCAATTTCTGAACGGACTATAGTGACCATACATTTTACAGACCTTCGGCACATGATTTCTAAGATTATAGTTAGATCTTATTTTATTCCAAAAACAGTGTTCTACGCTGTGACTATCAGTAGTCGACTTTGGTCTCTGCGATGCCCATAATCGCGATGTTCAATCTACGACATTAAGTTCTTTAGATTCGCATGATTCTATAGTCAATCCGCGACTTTAATTTTTTTGTATAAACACGATCGTGATTGTCAGTGAGTCACTTTGACTTCTTTTTTATTAACACGATCGTGATTGCCAGTGGGGCACTTTGGTTTCTTTGTACTAACACGATCCTGATTGTCAGTGGGCACTTTGATTTCTTTGTATTAACACGATCGTGATTGTCAGTGGGCACTTTGATTTCTTTGTACTAACACTATAGTGATTGTCAGTGAAGCACTTTGATCTCTTCAGATTCGCATGATTTAATAGTCAATCCGCGACGGGGATTTCTCCAGATTAGCATCATCGTGACGGTCGCTTGTGTACTCTGACACACCTCTTTCCTTGAATTGATTCGCTGATCTATCACCTCGGAAGTTTCCCTCTATAACAGTAAGTAAGAAAAAGTCAAGTACCCCCGTCACGCCAAGTGGCGTATAGGGAATATGGTGTTAGTGACCATACATTTTACAGACCATCGACACATGATTTTTGGGGTAATGTGGTCGGTATTACGCCCGTGCCGCTTTACTTTCGCAGAAAAAAATCCGGTACCCATTAAAGGCTGTGTGAACCTGGAAGCCGTCGGTTGGGATCGAACCCTACCTCTTATCCTTTGTAGTCCAGTTTACTAACCACTTTGCTATCGCGGCTCCCTAGTCTATAACAGTATTCATTTATTATTATTTGTCTCCCCATATATAATTTTACTTCGTCCACTGATATTCCCTGTCATATTTCTATGTTTCTATCATCGAGTGCCATCTTTACAACGAAGGTTGGCTACCATAGAGCGTCATTCTGCTCTGTCTCTTGCGTTGATGGTGCAGGTTGTCATAGGGTGATTTATCCATCTTTTGATGTTACTCGTCCATGTTAGTCTTGGTCTGCCTCTGCCTCTTTTACCTTGTATTTTCTCCTCCAGGATTACTTTCAGTAGGCTGTTGTGTCTTTTAACATGGCCCAAAATCGCATTTGTCTTGTTTGAATTGCGCTTGATTTGCGTTCTCTTTTCATTTTTAGTTGTTTTAAGATTTCATCGTTTGTTTTCTTTTTCTTCCATCCAATTCTACCTATTCTTCTATATATCCACATTTCAAAGGCTTCAATTCTCTGTTCTATTTTCTTGTCTACTGCCCATGTTTCTGCACCATACAGGAATGTTGAGAAGACATAACATGTTTCTATGTCAGATTTAAATTCCGTCATTGTTTTTTTTTAATTGCTTTCTATTCCACCTAACAACGTTACCGTTTATTTGTTTATTGTTTTAGTTTTGAAAGTGACTACGCTGGAAATCACAGCTACGCTACATTCGTTCACGTTCTTTCCTGTAATGCATTCATTTTAATTGCTGTTCTAGAGTCCTGGGACCACGGCGTTGGGACGAGTAGAATGTTTTAGAGTGCTCTTTTTGCCTCTGGGGTTTTAATTCATTGACATATTTTAATATTATACCATTAACTTTAAATGTGCAGTTAAGAATTGTCATTTCAGTTGCAACTATTACTTCTAATTATTGTGGTATTCAGGTTATGGCCTTTATTTTTTTTGGTATCCAAATCATTTATCGAATACTTATATAAAGATAACCCTTCGGGGGGTGGCTCGGTAGCCTAGTTGGGAAAACCACCCGACTGGACTACGGACGTTCGGACAACCCGTGTTCGATTCCCGCTGGGAGTAGTGTGAATTGTACTCGTTTTTGGGAAAAGAAATACTCCCACGGTCGACCCAGTCGTTGGCAGAAATGGGTACCAGGGTATTACCCTGGGAAGGTGAGGAATGTCGCCTCGCATCTGAGTTTCGATGCTTGAGGCGACACTATACAGAAACCTCCGAACATTTCTGGATAGGCGGCCTATCACATATGTGTGTAAACTCGCGTGCTAAGACGCCGGTTCAAGTCTCGTACTTGACCTTTAACCCTTCTTCGGAAATTCTTGAAACGAAGTCGAGAAGGGGATAGTGTGACTGAGTAAAGCACTCTATATTCTGTACTCAAACAGAGTAGGCATAGTGAAATGAGAAAGAAATCATGAACAAAATATGGAAAACCTTGTTTATCAGTGGGCCTGACTTTTTCATTTTGTGGCCGAGTGTGTTTGTTAAACATTGGTAGAATCAGCCACGAGAGAAGTTGTTCGACAAAAACGAAACCTCCAAAAATACACAATACCCTCCACTAAACCGTCTGACAAGACGAAAAGGGCCATATATATATAAAGACAATTATATTGAAAGAAATAGACCGATAACAGTGCAAATCAGATAAATACAAATCTTGACGCAAACCACGTAAGGCTCGTAATCTGGTAAAATGGTTTTCCAAGATGAGACAGTTCTAGCTACAAACAACTGATGTTTTTGCAAGAAGGACCAGGTTATTCAAAGTCGAGAAAGGCAATCATTAATAAATGCATGCTAAAGACGGAAATAACTGGCCACTTCTTCATCTTCATCGAGTGCCATCTCCGCAACGAAGGTTGGCTACCATGGAGCACCATCCTGATCTGTCTCTTGCTTTGATGGTACAGAATTGTTAAAGGCTGATTTGACTATCTTTTGATATTACTCGTCCATGTTAGTCTTGGTCTGCCTCTTTTACCTTGTATTTTCCCCTTCAAGATTACTTTTATTAGGCTGTTGTGTCTTTTAACATGGCCTAAAAATCGCATTTGTCTTGTTCTAATTGTGTTTAGTAGTTCTCTTTTCATTTTACTTGTTTTAAGACTTCATCATTTGTTATCTTTTCTTTCCATCCAATTCTACCTATTCTTCTATATATCCACATTTCAAAGGCTTCAATTCTCTGTTCTGTTTTCTTGTCTAGTGTCCATGTTTCTGCACCATATAGGAATGTTGAGAAGATATGACATTTTGCTATTCTTAGTTTTAGCCCTGGTGTTATTTGTTTTGATGTTAGTATATTTTTCATGGCATTAAAATTACTTTTTGCCATTCCTATTCTTTTGTTTATTTCAGTTTTACATTTTCCATCACTGGTTGTAGTATGTCAAAGGTAGTTCAGCTCTGAACTGTCTCCAGGTCTATTCCTTCAACTTTGATATCCACTTTTGGATTTTGAATATTTTCTTTGTTTATGGTCATAGTTTTAGTATTTTTGATATGCATATCTAATCCATATTATTTCTTGTCATATAACGGGCCATTTGGTGTAAAATACAATACACCACAATTCGCTAATGACAAACAGTTGGATTTTTTTTTACTGTTTTTGTCATGTTGTATTTAAACAATACATTCAAGATTAAAGAATAGACCACTCCTCGGGCACTCTGCGGTAGATGGTCTTTGACTGAGTGGTCAAATTGAGAAATTATGTTGCTATTCTACAAATGGTCTCAAACATATTGCGTGCTGTTTTATCTCTCGGGCAAGAGAAGACAATGATGAAGACGAGCATGGAAGTAGAAGAACAGGAGAAATGAAAACAGTGTGCGATGATGGTTGTTTTAAGGAAGACAAGACAGAAGGTGGAGGGGGGAATAAGGTGGAGCGGAGGGAGTGGGAGATGATGGAATGAAGGAAGGAAGGAAATGGGAAGAAAAGTAATAAAAGAAAGAAAGAAAGAAACAGAGAAAGAAAAAGAAGAGAAAGAAAGAAAGAAAGAAAGACACAAAGAGAGAAAGAAAGAAAGAAAGAAAGAAAGACAGAAAAAAGAAAGAAAGAAGAAAGAAAGAAAGAAAGAAAGAAAGAAAGAAAGAAAGAAAGAAAGAAAGAAAGAAAGAAAGAAAGAAAAAAGAAGAAAGAAAGAAAGAAAGAAAGAAAGAAAGAAAGAAAGAAAAAGAAAGAAAGAAAGAAAGAAAGAAAGAAAGAAAGAAAGAAAGAAAGAAAAAAAGAAAGAAAGAAAGAAGAAAGAAAGACAGAAAGAGAGAAAGAAAGAAAAAAAGAAAGAAAGAAAGAAAGAAAGAAAGAAAAAATAAAGAAAGGAAGAAAGGAAGAAAGAAAGAAAGAAAGAAAGAAAGAAAGAAAGAAAGAAAGAAAGAAAGAAAGAAAAAGAAAGAAAGAAAGAAAGAAAGAAAGAAAGAAAGAAAGAAAGAAAGAAAGAAAAGAAAGAAAGAAAGAAAGAAAGAAAAAAAGAAAAAAAAAAAAGAAAGAAAGAAAGAAAGACAGACAGAAAGAGAGAGAGAAAGAAAGAACGAAAGAAAGACAGAAAGAAAGAAAGAAAGACAGACAGACAGACAGACAGAAAGAAAGAAAGAAAGAAAGAAAGAAAGAAAGAAAGAAAGAAAGAAAGAAAGAAAGAAAGAAAGAATGTAACGCGGATATAAAATCTGAATGAGAATAGTTTATTACGACCAGAGACCAAGTAGCTTACAATAAACACGTGTTCAGAAACATGATCTGACATATCTCTACCAAGAGAGCTTTAAGAAAAAGAAAAAAACAAAGGCCACATTAAAAACTATTAAAACGTAAATGATTCCAGCTCTTTATTTGTGTAACAAAAAAAGCGATGTTGATTTCTTAGTGCTGTCGCTACTGACCAGTTGGGTCTCGGTTCAAATCACAGATGACTGTTGTTTTTTTTTCTTTTCAGATAGACGCTGCTTTGAGGTTCACGTATCTTTTAAAATTAAAAATGTGCACCAGATGTTTTTTTTTCCTTAGCAAAATGTGACGGCCTGGCACGATACCAACCACTTCAATCATAAATGTGTAGTTGTACATTGAGAAATACTATAAAGGACTAGAGCGGGTTCGATCCTGATCGACGGCTTCTGGGTTCACCCAGCCTTAAATGGGTGCCAGATTTTTTTCTGGGAAAGTAAAGCGGCACGGGCGTAATACCAACCACATTACCTCAAAAATCATGTGCTAAGGGTCTATAAAAATTATGGTCACTAACAACATATTTCCTATGCCTAGCCACTTGGCGTGACGGGGCTCTACATTTTTTTACTTTAAATTGACAAATATTGGCACTACGCGTAAAACAATATCTCCATTCCACGGTAGTGAGTGTTCGCAACCCCTAATTATTGACTTCATTTTATAACACTGGACAAACATCTCATTGTTGACTTGCATATGATACAGTAGAGATTAACTCATTATGCTCATCCCATTTGGAGTCACCCGAGCAATGTATAGCGATGTTAGACTAGACGTATCCAAACCTGACTCGTGATAATAAAACTGAAAGGGGGTAGCTCATTTATCCTGTTTAGATTCAAATATTTTTTCTTTATTTTCTCTTATGCTCTAAGCACAGGTGTTTGTCACTGGTGTTTTAGTTATCTTTCTCATATGATTATGTTATAAATGTATCCTACAAATGGTTCTTCTACTGTTAATTCAAACTGATTAGAAACGTTTTTAATGTCAAATTTCAATATTTCTCTGTTTCTTGGGATCTTAATCTCTGTATATCAAAGTGAAAACTTTATTTGTCCGTTATGATCTTGTTGTGCATATCAAACAGACATATTTAATTGTGCATGTGAAACATATGTTTACTATACTTTATTTTCTCCATGTCAAACAGATTTCTGTTGCTGTTTATTATTGAAAGCTTTAATATTACGTGTAAAACTAACATTATCTGCTTATTGTGATCTCCTTCCTTCATATCGAATTGATGTTCTTATTGATTGATTAGCGTAGTCTTCTATCTACATCGATCCAGTCTTCTCTTGGATTGCTCCACAAGTTGCGATAAGGTATAAAGGTTAATGCTCCACAAGTTGCGATAAGGTATAGAGGTTAATGCTCCACAAGTTGCGATAAGGTATAGAGGTTAATGCTTCACAAGTTGCGATAAGGTATAAAGGTTAATGCTCCACGAGTTGCGATAAGGTATAAAGGTTAATGCTCCACAAGTTGCGATAATGTATAAAGGTTAATGCTCCACGAGTTGCGATAAGGTATAAAAGTTAAGGTTCTACGAGTTGCGCTAAGGTGTAAAGGTTAATGCTCCACGAGTTGCGGTAAGGTATAAAGGTTAATGCTCCACAAGTTGCGATAAGGTATAAAGGTTAATGCTCCACGAGTTGCGATAAGGTATAAAGGTTAATGCTCCACAAGCTGCGATAAGGTATAAAGGTTAATGCTCCACGAGTTGCGATAAAGTATAAAGGTTAATGCTGCACGAGTTGCGGTAAGGTATAGAGGTTAATGCTCCACGAGTTGCGATAAGGTATATAGGTTAATGCTCCACGAGTTGCGATAAGGTATAAAGGTTAATGCTGCACGAGTTGCAATAAAGTATAAAGGTTAATGCTGCACGAGTTGCGGTAAGGTATATAGGTTAATGCTCCACGAGTTGCGATAAGGTATAAAGGTTAATGCTCCACGAGTTGCGGTAAGGTATAGAGGTTAATGCTCCACGGGACAACAACGGCCCTGCATGCAATGGCCCAGGTGTGGTGGTATAAAAGTGGGTCATGTTATGGTTTGTTTGTTTGCTTCTTTGTTTGCTTGTTTGTTTGCTTGCTTGTTTGTTTGCTTGTTTGTTTGTTTGCTTGTTTGTTTGCTTGTTTGTTTGTTTGCTTGTTTGTTTACTTGTTTGTTTGCTTGTTTGTTTGCTTGTTTGTTTGCTTGTTTGTTTGCTTGTTTGTTTGTTTGCTTGTTTGTTTGCTTGTTTGTTTGTTTGTTTGCTTGTTTGCTTGTTTGCTTGTTTGCTTGTTTGTTTGCTTGTTTGTTTGCTTGTTTGTTTGCTTATTTGTTTGCTTGTTTGTTTGTTTGCTTGTTTGTTCGTTTGCTTGTTTGTTTGTTTGCTTGTTTGTTTGCTTGTTTGTTTGTTTGCTTGTTTGTTTGCTTGTTTGTTTGCTTGTTTGTTTGCTTGTTTGTTTGTTTGTTTGTTTGCTTGTTTGTTTGCTTGTTTGTTTGCTTGTTTGTTTGTGTGCTTGTTTGTTTGCTTGTTTGTTTGTTTGTTTGCTTGTTTGTTTGTTTGTTTGTTTGCTTGTTTGTTTGTTTGTTTGCTTGTTTGTTTGCTTGTTTGTTTGCTTGTTTGTTTGTGTGCCTGTTTGTTTGCTTGTTTGTTTGTTTGCTTGTTTGTTTGCTTGTTTGTTTGTTTGCTTGTTTCTTTGTTTGTTTGCTTGCTTGTTTGTTTGCTTGTTTGTTTGTTTGCTTGTTTGTTTGTTTGCTTGTTTGTTTGTTTGCTTGTTTGTTTGCTTGTTTGTTTGTTTGCTTGTTTGTTTGTTTGCTTGTTTGTTTGTTTGCTTGTTTGTTTGTTTGTTTGTTTGCTTGTTTGTTTGTTTGTTTGTTTGTTTGTTTGTTTGTTTGCTTATTTGTTTGCTTGTTTGTTTGTTTGTTTGTTTGCTTGTTTGCGTTCGCCAGCTTTATATCTCTAGTGGAGGCGAAGGCGCGCCTCACAGTACCAGAGCTGAAAGTTGTCAGCGACCCACAGTTGATGGCTTGCGCAGGATCGGTGAACCAGAACCATCCAGATCCAGCTCCACCTCTCCGTGGTGCCTCTAGTAACAGACTATCCTGCCTAGTCTGGCCAAGTGAGTAGGGATCAAAGAGGGAAGACAACACGATACTCAAAAATTACACGCTAAAGTCGGATGTGTTGGGCCGAAAGGCGCAAATATCACAGTTATACAGCAAACCACAACACAACGCAGACACGCCCACGTAACGTCCTTTTCAGGGCGGATAATGAAGAGGTATACACCTTTAGCCATCGACAAAAGCACGCAAGCAAGCAAACAAGCATATCACTAGTGAAGCCTCTAGGGACAGAATTTTGCGTAAATATCACTTGTTCCTATTTCTCACACAGGTAGATGTGTGATCAGGTGTCCTCCACAGGCAGATAGTCTCCGACTTCAGAGGTACTCTCCCTATCGTCGACAATTTCAACTTTTTTGTGTATATTTTTTTCCCTATTAATTTTGAATGGGCAGCTTCCATTATTGGCCTGCATTTCGATTTTCATTTGTCAAGGGTTCTTTAAGGTGCGCAGAATGCAGACAAGACCTCCTATTTTCCGTCGTTTTCCGAAAGATCTAGGCACCGGATCTCACTACTCAGAGACCAGTGGATTGTAAAGCGATTCTTCTAATACTTGCTTTTCATCGTCTGTGTTGGGATGCGAACCCAGTCTTCTTGTCCAGAGGCCGACGTTTTAGCTCTAGGCAACCCAGCCTTCTGATCAAGACATTAAAACTGCGATGCCACAGCACAGTTGCTGATAAGGATGAAAAGAAAAAACAGTATTTAAAGTGAATCAATTCAGAGGAAGGGGTATGTTTACAGTACTCGGAAAAATGACAAATAATCAACAACAGAAAAAAATATGGACCGTGGCAGTGTTCCCTTGTGTTTGTCTTTTCGTGGCAAGGCGCTGTGCCACCGAGTACGGGTTCAATCCTGCCTTGGTCCATATTTTTTTCTGCTGTTGATTATTTGTCATTTTTTCCGAGTGCTGTAAACATACCTCTTCCTCTGAATTGATTCGCTGATTATCGCCTCGGAAGTTTCCCTCTATAATAATATTCATTTATTGTAATTTGTCTCCAGTATTTAAAGTGCTATGGCTAGAGCTTTATGTTGGTGACAACCATCCATATATTTATTTTTGAACTCAGGTTCTAACCTGTTGACCTACGGTTTCTATTGTTCGGTCCTACGGTCTTTGTCAGGTCTGCTTCGCTGTCAGTTAATGGTCTGCCTTTTTCCAAATAACCCACAGCATCTCCCTATTTATAATATTTTTCTTTTGATGTATTCTATTATATGGTCGCTGTGTAGTTTTCATTGTCTTTGTATACATAATTGTTTCTGTCTTGTTATTTTTTCCAGATGAAGGTCTATTGAGCCGCAGCATCAGAGTTTGAGTTATCACTCACCCACGTAAAGTTGTGACCACACTAGTTTTATAATATTTTTTTCTTTCCATCCAGGTGTAGTGTCTTGGAAAAGACACTTGAGGTGCGATGGATCTCAGGTAACAGCATGTCACCTGGCTGCATAAAGTGTACCATAGAGAGTAGGCCGGACATCTAAAGAATGCAGACAAATAATAATAAATGAATATTATTATGAACGGAAGCTTCCCGAGACGACCAGCTGTCTATTGTTCTTTGTTGATTATTTGTGGATTTTTCCGAGTGTTGAACATACCTCTACCCCTGTAATGATTCTTCCCAAGATGGCCCATGTATAAAGACAAGCCTGAGACAAAAGAAAAGCCATTCTAACGTTTCAGAAACGTTATAAAACGTGACATGACCAAACTGACTTGAGACAGTTTATTTGGAACAGATCCATTTGGAGACAGGCAGTGAGTTCGTGCTTTAAAGCTGGCACATTTCAACTGAGGCAGGATGTACATTTTAGATGCACGCGATCGAGGAAGCATAAACTTTTAGCAACATCCAGAGACTACCAAATTTACCACTATCACGGAAAAGATCGTCTTGTATGTCAATGTGACATTTTACAGCTGCTATTTTCTCAATTATAACATTGCAGAAAACAAAACAGAGGCGTTTTTGTATTATAACCTCTTGAGTGAACGACGAAGTTCAACATTTATATTATTTTATATATATTTTTGAGTGGTTGGGGAAAGAGGAAAAAACAAAAGGAGCAAATTCCCATAACCCTTCTGCCCCAAAATACTGACCCACTTAACTCTGTCACAATAAGGTCCCCTCTTCTTGTTGATGACATAAAGCAAAGGTCACTCGAGTGGAAACGTTTTCGGCCGGTGAGAAAAGACACTGAAACAGATAACACATTGTTTGATCCTCGATTACGACAAGGGGAAAACCTTTGATGTGTTCTTATGTCCGCGATTAGACAACTCTTCACGGCCACGCCAGTTGTTGTCTGCACTTGAAGGACTACAATCGTTGCAGACAAAGTCCCAAACTGCCAGTCCACTTGTCGCTGTTTTGTGCTCTGAAACACTACCAAGACAAGGATGGAAGAGAAGAAAACAATAGATTAAGATCAAGTGAGAGGATCAAGTGAGAGTGGGTAGATATGAATGAGGAAGGAGAGAGACCTCCATCCGAAGTCCAGGTGCACAGAAACACGTTTCTTATGTTCTAAGTCAAAATGTAGATTTGTGGTCTTGTCTTGCCTCCACTATTCTCACCATGAGCCGTTTTTGGATGTAGTTCTGATTTCTAACAGAAAGAATTATCTGAAATATTTGTTTCTTCAAAAAGGAGAAGAATTGAGAAGGTAAAAAAAAGTAATAATATTCTTTTGAGAATGTAAAAAAGTAACAAATAATAATGTTTGAATTTGTTGAAAACACAAGTATATGACAAAAATTAGAACAACTAACATATAAAGAAACACAATAAAATTATCAATCACGATAAAAAATTACCGGAAATCATCATTGGAAGGAAATCATGGGGTAAACGAGGAAAAGATTGCAATTGACAGGTAATATCAAATGGTGGACATAAGAACCTAGGACAATGTGTAGCAATACAGTTAATAGGAAGGTAATTGTCTCTTCATCTTCTTCTTCTGCTGCCTTTCAGTTCCCTGTGGAGCATAGGTCTTCAACAAACACTTTCCAAATCTCTCCATACTATACACAATATATAGTAAGGAGTCTCAAAACATTGATGATGTTAGTGATGATGGAGATGTTGGTGATGATGGTGGTATTGGTGATGATGATGGTGTTGGTGATGATGGTGGTGTTGGTGATGATCGTTATGTTGGTGTTGATGGTGGTATTGGTGATGATGGTGGTATTGGTGATGATGATGGTGTTGATGATGATGATGGTGTTGATAATGATGATGGTAATGATGGTGATGTTGGTGATGATTGTGGTGTTGGTGATGATGGTGGTATTGGTGATGATGATGGTGTTGATGATGACGATGGTGTTGATAATGATGATGGTAATGGTGGTGATGTTGGTGATGATGGTGATGATGGTGGTGTTGGTGATGATGGTGGTGTTGTTATTGGTGATGATGGTAGTGTTGTTATTGGTGATGATGGTGGTGTTGGTGATGATGATGGTGTTGGTGATGATGATGGTGTTGGTGATGATGGTAGTGTTGGTAATGATGGTGGTTTTTGGTGATGATGGTGGTGTTGGTAATGATGATAGTGTTGGTGGTGTTGGTGATGATGGTAGTGTTGGTTAATGTGGTGGTGTTGGTAATGATTGTGGTTTGGTACTTGTGATGATTGTTATGCTGGTGTTGATGGTGGTGTTGGTGATGGTGGTATTGGTGATAATGACGGTGTTGGTGATGATGGTTCTGTTAGTGATGATGGTGGTGTTAATGATGATGGTGTTGGTAATGATTGTGGTGTTGCTGTTGGTGGTGTTGATGAAGATGGTGGTTTTGGTGATGATGGTGGTATTGGTGATGATGGTGGTGTTGGTGATGATGGTGGTATTGGTGATAATGCTGGTGTTGGTGATGATGGTGGTGTTGGCGATGGTGGTGGTGTTGGTGATAATGATGGTGTTGGTGATGGTGGTATTGGTGATGATGGTGGTGTTGGTGATAATGATGGTGTTGGTGATAATGATGGTTTTGGTGATGGTGGTATTGGTGATGATGGTGGTGTTGGTGATAATGATGGTGTTGGTGATGATGGCGGTATTGGTGATGATGGTGGTATTGGTGATGATGGTGGTGTTGGTGATGATGGTGGTGTTGGTGATGATGGTGGTATTGGTGATGATGGTGATATTGGTGATGATGGTAGGTATTGGTGATGATGGTGGTGTTGGTGATGATGGTGGTATTGGTGATGATGGTGGTATTGGTGATGATGGTGGTGTTGGTGATGATGGTGGTATTGGTGATGATGGTGGTGTTGGTGATGATGGTGGTGTTGGCGATGATGGTGGTATTGGCGATGATGGTGGTGTTGGTGATGATGGTGGTGTTGGTGATGGTGGTATTGGTGATGATGGTGGTGTTGGTGATGGTGGTATTGGTGATAATGATGGTGTTGGTGATGGTGTGGGTGTTGGTGATGATGATGGTGTTAGTGATGGTGGTATTGGCGATGATGGTTGTGTGGGTGATAATGATGGTGTTGGTGGTGTTGTTGATGATGATGGTGTTGGTGATGGTGGTATTGGCGATGATGGTGGTGTTTGTGATAATGATGGTGTTTGTGATGGTGGTGGTGTTGGTGATGATGATGATGATGGTGTTGGTGATGGTGGTATTGGTGATGATGGTGGTGTTGGTGATGATGGTGGTGTTGGTGATGGTGGTATTGGTGACGATGGTGGTATTGGTGATGATGGTGGTGTTGGTGATGATGGTGGTGTTGGTGATAATGGTGGTGTTGGTGATGATGGTGATGTTGGTGATGGTGGTATTGGTGGTATTGGAGATGATGGTGGTATTGGTGATGATGATGGTGTTGGTGATGGTGGTATTAGTGATGATGGTGGTGTTGGTGATTGTGGTGTTGGTGATGATGGTGGTGTTGGTGATGAAGGTGGTGTTGGTGATGGTGGTATTGGTGATGATGGTGGTATTGGTGATGATGATGGTTTTTGTGATGGTGGTTCTGTTAGTGATGATGGTGGTATTGGTGATGGTGGTGTTGGTGATGGTGGTATTGGTGATGATGGTGGTATTGGTGATGATGATGGTGTTGGTGATGGTTGTATTGGTGATAATGATGGTTTTGGTGATGGTGGTTTTGTTAGTGATAATGGTGTTGGTAATGATTGTGGTGTTGCTGTTGGTGATAATGATGGTGTTGATGATGATGGTGGTTTTGGTGACGATGGTGGTATTGGTGATGATGGTGTTGGTAATGATTGTGGTGTTGGTGATAATGGTAGTGTTGGTGGTGACGGTGATATTTGTGATGATGGTGGTAGTGGTAATGGTGGTGTTGGTGATGACGGTGGTGATGGTGTTGGTGATGATGCCGATGTTGATGTTGGTGATGATGATGGTGTTGGTTATGGTGATGTTGATGGTATTGGTGATGATGGTGGTATTCGTGATGATGGTGGTATTCGTGATGATGATGGTTTTGGTGATGATGATGGTGTTGGTGATGATGGTTATGTTGGTGTTGATGATGATGGTGGTATTGGTGATGATGATGGTGTTGATGATGATGATGTTGACGATGGTGTTGATAATGATGATGGTAATGATGGTGATGTTGGTGATGATGGTGATGATGGTGGTGTTGGTGTTGATGGTGGTGTTGGTGATGATGGTGGTATTGGTGATGATGATGGTGTTGATGATGATGATGATGGTGACGATGGTGTTGATAATGATGATGGTAATGATGGTGATGTTGGTGATGATGGTGGTGTTGGTGATGATGGTGGTGTTGGTGATTATGGTGTTGTTGGTGGTGATGGTGGTGTTGGTGATGATGATGATGATGGTGATGATGGTGGTGTTAGTGGTGATGGTGGTTTTTAGTGATGATTGTCGTGTTTATGATGATGTTATTGTTGGTGTTGATGTTGGTGTTGGTGGTGGTGATGGTGTTGGTGCTGATGGTGGTGTTGGTGATGATGGTGGTGTTGGTGATGATGGTGGCGTTGTTATTGGTGATGATGGTAGTGTTGTTATTGGTGATGATGGTGGTGTTGGTGATGATGGTGGTGTTGGTGATGATGGTAGTGTTGTTATTGGGGATGATGGTAGTGTTGTTATTGGTGATGATGGTGGTGTTGTTATTGGTGATGATGGTGATGGCGATGATGATGGTGCTGCATTGAGTGAAATCTATTACGTGGGTTTTTCTTTTTTCCAAGGAAATAACGAAACAATAATTAAAATAAAAAATGACTAGCTCTGACATTTGTAGGTGAATTCTGAAAACCGGGTTCATAGCTAAAATAGGTTTTAAGGCTATGTGGTTTTACAGAAGCATGTTGATAATACGTGCATGTCATGGACAGCTGTAGAGAGTAACGAAGATATTAAAAGAAAGCCATATTATCTATATACGGAGAAAACTAACGTCATTTATCGCATTCACGCGACAAATGAATCTTGCAGACTTATCGCTTTCATAGAGAATATGTCTCGTTTCTTTTGCGTTTGCCAGCTGTCACATCTGGAGAACGTCCCTAGAGGCTAGGAACTAAAATTGTTTGTTAATCCGGTTTTTCCTGGCAGCCGTTTGCACAGGGGTCCCTCGCCGCACAGGGAGATATTTTCGTCTTCGGGTGTACTCGTATTTTATCTCCGTTATTCAATTCAGAGGAAGAGATATGATTACAGCGCTCGGAAAAACATGACAAATAATCAACAACAGAAAGAAAAAAACTAAGAACAATATATGGACCGATGCAGGATCGAACTCGTACTCAGTGGCACAGCGCCTTGACACAAAAAGCCAAACGCTTTATTTCCGTTGATGAACAATCGAGATTTCAAGCTGAATATCACTGCTGAGACCAGGTGTGATTGCCTTAAAGTGAAATCACAAATAAAAATCCCAACTGGTTCAGCTGATATCTGAACTCACAACCTCTCCCTCTCGAGACTAACGTTTTGTCTCGAGACCAACCAGTTCCCCAGAGACAGAAGTTGTTTTATTTGTGTTTGTCAGCGGTTTACGATCTTTTTAGAGACGAAATGTTGGTTAGTATTGATTCTCCTTCTACAAAGCTGTCACTTTGTGCGTTATTTTATTTTATTGTGTTTGATTAGCTGGAACTTGAAGCATGATGTTCTTTTTGCTGTTTGAAATCACAATCTTCTATTTCTTCATTCTGTAGCCAACGTGATCGTTGGGACATTGTTGACAGACTTCATCAACTTTTTATATTTCTCTCTATCTTCAGTCTTCTTCTGCAGAGTCGATGCCTATCCATTCTTTGATGTTATCTTCCCATCTCTTTCACTTCCTACTTCTTCTCACTCGTTTCATAATTCTTTGCACAATGTTCTGTGCTATGTCAGACGAGCGAGAACGTGGCCAAACCTTTTACATTGTGGTTACTTCCCAAACGTCAAAAGATTATGTCCTACAATCGTTTTCTGCACCACTTCATGAACTTTTTCATTTGTAACAAGATCAAAGTAAGAGATGTTCAAAGTCTTACATTAACATTTCAACTCCTTATCTTGTATGTTCTTATGTAGCTATACTGTAAAGGGTTCACGTTTTGCAAGCGGATGGAAAAACTGATGTAACCAGCGTGTGCATCTGCTTGTTAAAATGATATTCTTCTCTTCACAAATAGGTTTTAGCTTTGCAGGGCTGCTGCAGTTTATTTCTAGCCGATATTTCAAGTTTTGGACCTTCATCACTGATGATTGATATTAAGTTTTTACTGTTTAAACTGTCTTTAGCTCTGACCCATTTATTTTTTGTAATTGTACAAGAATACCTCTATGTTTATTGGTCATCACTTTTCAGCAATGATCTCCGTGCCATGTGCAGCACATGTTTTATCTAGTCACTGTATAAGGTCTGTTAGTACGTGCTTTGCTACTGTTACAGCATCGACTTTATCAGTAAATCACAGGTTCTTCTAAAACATAATATCATCATCAAGTACCATGCCTGCTGGCGTAGGTGATCATGTCTCTCCACAACTTTCGATCTCGACAGTTATTTACCACTTCCGTTGTTGACATTCTGCCAAATCATTCTCTTAAGCTGTCTTGTACCCTTTCTCTTTGCTTTCCTACAACTCTTTCCATCAATTTTCCAGTTGTCACAATATATTCCAGCTGTTCACTTTCATAACATGGCCAAATGATAATGATTGTTTCTTCCTAATTGTGGAAATTAGCTCTCTTTTTGCTTTGGCATCTTTCAGAACGCTTTCATTACTCTTCTAAGCTGTCCATGACATTGTCAACATTCTTCTGTAAAACCACATTTCTACAACCTCCAGTGATTCTCTTGTCTGTTGTCCTATTGCCCATGATTCATATCCATTTGTTAAGACTGGCTCTACATAATATTTAATAACTCTTTTTATAGTTTCTATTGTCAAAAATTGGATTGCATTGTATCTTCCTCATTTCTTTGCCTGAGCCACTCTGTATCTCTCCTCTGTTGATCGTCTACCATTTGAGGTTAACAAAGTTCCAAAAAATTTAAATTCACTTATCTGTTTTAATATTCTTCCACTTGTCTTTATTATGCATTGCAGTGATCTCTTTTTCTTTGTTGTTACCATTACTTCTGTCTATTTGCTATTATGGAGTCCTTTATTTTTGCTTTTCTTCACTATAATGTCTAACATTTCTTATAATTCATTTTCACTCTTAGCGGTTAAGACTGTATCATCAGCATACCTTAGATTATTTATATTATGACCTCTAATTGTTATTTCAGGCATACCCCTTACGGATCTTAAAATAATCTCACTATACATATTAAATAAATCTGGTGACAGCACACAAATTTGCCTAACACTTTGTTTTATTTGTTGAAACAATTCCCAATTGATTTCCATTTGTTATGGCGCTGTTTGTTGCCAGTACATGTTCTTTATTATTCTTAGATCTTTGCTGTCTACGTTTATACTTTCTAAAATTTTGACTATTTCACAGTGCTTTACTTTGTCAAATGATTTAGGTATAATCTATGAAATATAGGTACAGATCTGTTTTCACCTCTATGGCTCTTTCTATTAAAGATCTTATGATGTACATTGCATTCTTCGTAAAACATAATATACTTTCCATATATTTCAAACATGCAAGTTCCTTTATGTGTTTCTCTCTCTGCGATCAAGACTCAATCAGACTCTCTCATGAAGTCAGCTATCTGTTTAAGCGAATCGATTGCCCCATATAGTTTTTCTTCCAGGGAGTTGGGCGTGGACCACATTGCTCTTCTCAGGTCTGTGTGCTGGGGGCAATCCTGTAGAACATGTTTTGTAGTCATATTGTCCAGAGTACAGTGGCATAGGCTGGTTGTACCTAATTTGAATATGGTGAACATGTTATTTCTCATTCTTTTGTGGCCAGTGCGTAGGCGAAGTATGATGACTTGATCCCTCCTTTATAGTTGGTGGTATCCGTCACTCTCGTTATGCTTTGGGTGTTCTCGTTTCCATTTTTCATGGAACTGACCCTTGAGGATGGATTTGGCTTCATCATAACTGAGCGGATGGTTCTCTTGTGATAATCTCCCTCCCTCTTTAGCTAATTTGTCTGCGCGTTCGTTCCCGCGTATATTACAGTGTGATGGTATCCACTGAATGACTACTCTCTGGAAGTTATTGCATAGTTAGTCCAGGGTTGTTCTCAAGTCATCTAGTTCATTGTTCTTGGGGCTTTTTAGAACTGATAATACAGACAGTGCATCAGTCAGAATCACCAATTTATTGTGCATGTTATTTTTGTGTTGAGTAGCCAGTGTTACAGCATCTCTGATGGCCTCAGTTTCTGCTTTAAAGTTGTTTGAGAATTTTCCAGTAGCTATTGACTTGGTGATCTCGACCTGATTATTCAGCGTCAAGAACACACCTCCACCTCCATTTCTGGTGGCATTTGTAGCAGAGCCATCTGTGTATATGTGGGACCTTGAGTCCTGTGGGTAGGTATCAGTGGCGTATCCTGGGGTCTGAAAGAGAGCATGCAACTTTTAAAAAATGATAATTTTCTACTCACCCAGTTATTTTAAGTTCAGTTCTTTTCTGCGGCTCTTTCTGCTAAAGTCCTCTGTTACTTTGTTATAAAAGTCATCATTGCCTTTCATCTCTACAAGAAGGTCTTTTTCAATTGACATCATTGATAGAGCAGAAAGACGACATTGCCCCTGCGAGTTCCTTATGAAATTTTTAATGCGTTTTAATGCAGAAAACGAACGTTCCACTGAAGACGACGATGAGGAATTGTCAATATTAATTCACAAAGTTTATGAAGTTCTGGAAGACCACTGTGAAGTCCTTTGTTCAAAAGAAATCTATGAATGTTGGACACATACATTTCTTTAAAGTGTTGGGAAACAAACATTGCCTTTAATTCAGATCTCAGTCTTACTATATCAAAATATTTCCCATATATTCCGTTCAGTTTGGAAAACTGCTATTCTGGAAACTCTTTTGAAAATGTTAAAAATTTCTTACAGTCAAAAATTTCAAGAAATGACAAATCTGACAGAGAATCAAACCGGCTTTGTAACTGGCAGTTTACCGTATCATGAATTTCACAATACAGCCTTCTGTACTCATCCTTTGGGATAACTGAGGATTCTCGCTTTCTTCTCTTTGTTGGAGGACCACACTTGAACTCTATTTTGGCCCAAATTGAATCAAAGCCAGTATTGCGCATTGTGAACAATTTTTCTTTTAACTCAACTATCTCTCTAGAGCAATATGTGATGTCCAGTGAATTTGACTGAAGGATATTAAATACAACATCTGTCATCGAAAAAATATCGGTGAACACAGCCAAAAGGAAATTGAATTCAAAATCTCCTAGGTTTGACAGAAATCCAACTGCTTCATTAATTGTTGCGTGATCCCAATCACCAGGTCGTTCCAAAATGCATTCAAATAAATCTATTAATTCATTATGATATTCAGAAACAGTCTGTACTAAACGACTGGAATAATTCCATCTGGTTGCCGCCAGCTTGGGAAACCGTTTTTTCACTATGGTGTCCAACAAATGTGTTCTCTTTGCTGAATGAGTAAAAAATGAAGCAAAACTGCTAAGTGACGAAAAGAATATTCTACACGCACTTATGCATGAGACAGCTTGAGACAGTACTAAATTAAGTTTGTGTGCATAGCAATGGATGAATAATGCCTGAGAAACAACTTCCCTAACTCTCGTCTGCACACCATTCAATTGGCCTGCCATTACTGCTGCACCATCATAAGTTTGTGCTACTAGTTTTTCTCTACAGTCAAATTGATCAAGACTGTCTAAAGCCAGTTTTGACAATGCTTGTGCAGATCTGTCAGAGCTAACGTCATGAAAGCCAATAAATCTTTCGTAAATATTACCATTATAAATATATCTAAAAACAACTGACAGCTGAGACAAGTTTGTTACATCAGAGGTCTCGTCAATTAGGATGGCGACAAATCTGGACGATTGAATCTGAAATTTCACTTCTGCAGTTATTACATTGTTCACACTTTGGATAAGATCGTTCTGTATTAATGGGGAAAGACCCGTGAATATATTTGACGTCATGAGATGCTGATGCAATTTTTCATCAAACTCTGCTAATAAATTTAAAGCTTCAATGTAGTTCCCACGATTAGTGGAATCACTCCCCTCGCTGTGACCACAAAAAGCTAATTCTTGTTTTCCTAAAAAACAAGTAACAGCAATTAACCTATATAGGATTTCTCGATTTTCTTTAACTGTTTCATTGTGTTTCATAACACTTTCTTTTTTTCTGAAAATCCAATTGAACATCAATTCTGCTGGAGCCAAACACTTGTAACGCTATCCAAGCGTGAATATGACTTTCAGACTTTTCGTGTCTTGAAATAGCGTTATGATATGTAAATTATTTAAATCAGAATACCCGCGTTGTCTGCTGTTCCAAGGCGAAGTGTCATTTACAAACAATATACATGGCCAGCAAAATAACTTACATAATGATTCCGAACCACAAAGCCAAACGACTTTCTTATATAAATCATTGTTAAATTAACGGACACATTTTGTTCCTTCTCGTTTCAAACTGCTTAACGCAGGAATCGGTCTGCCCTTTTTTACCAAGTCCAATTTTTCATTAAATGTTCGCGATTGAAACGGTCGCTCAAATAAATCTACAACATCATTAATAGAATCAGCCATAATAACCACAGTAAACAAATATACTAAGTTTAGTAATTAACAATAGCAATACAACATGTTTCTGTACAAACACAAAATATTAAATATCAGCTGATTAAAATCACGTTTGAAGTTTTGAATTCTGAAGGTTTGAAATCGAAACCACATCGCTGTGTAAATGTGCGTGTGTGTTGAGTAAAATCACGTGACGTGTACCAAAAATTACCAGAAATGGTTTACTAAACAAGTGTGTGTGTAGGTAGGCATTCAAGATTATAATTGCTTGCATTGTTATCATTAGTTTAACATTCAAATAAAAGTACTAGAACATAGAAATTGCACTGTTTCACACCAGTAAATAAATGTTCATCAATCAATTTATTATTTGCCAGTGCTAAATTGTTATAATAGTGATTGAATCATAAAATGTATTTATTTTTTTTTCATCGCAAGCTTACTGTGGAGACACGGATTTAATAAAACACACACAGTATATCACTGCGCTTATATGTAAAGGGACTATTTTAACGAAAGCAACTTCAAAATTGCTTCAGAGCGGGCTAGTTCAACTATCATAAAAAACGATTGGACATATACAATTTTCTTTTAACGTCAGTGTTGCCAGCACTAATTTTTGGAAAAATTCAGATTTGTGAGAAAAACATTTTAAAATATATTTTTGAGCAATGCTGCAAGGGCTAAGTTTGGATGGGGGATAGATCACTGACTGGTTTATCATTTTCGCAACTCTTGAAGGCATGCAATGCTTGCCTTGCTTATATTAAGTATACGCCACTGGTAGGTATCGTGTATGTGTTTTTCTGCTACGTGTTTTCTTTCTGTGTCTGATTGGGTGCCTTTTTTCATGATTCCTGTTATATTTTTCTTCAGTTCTGGTATTTTATGCTTTCCACGAGGAGACATATCAGATGGGCCCAAGGGTTTCGATATTGTTTGGGAAAGTACTGGGTTTCCAGTAGTTAGTTCATTGGCAATTGCAGCGAAGTTGCTCCTCTCTAGTCGAACAATTCCGGAACCAGTAACTCTTTGGTGCATGGGGTGGTTAAGGAGCATTCTATATTTCTCCGCTTGTTGCAAAACTTTAGTGACCCGTATTTCATCTAAGGGTTGTAAACCTGTTACTGTTTCTAGAGTCTTGATAGGTGTAGATTTCATAGCACCAGTGATGATACGGGAAGCTTGGTTCTGTGTTCTGTTAATTTTGCTAATGTGTGATTTGGAAGCCATAGCCCAAGCTGTGACTCCATACTCTAGAACTGGTCTGACTTTTCTTACGTATAGTCTTTTCAAAATATTGCTGTCTGCGCCCCAGTCCGTTCTTGCCAATTTCTTCATAATATTTGTTCGTTTTCTGGCTTTTTTCTTTGCTCTGTCTATCTGATTTTCCAAGTCGTTCTGCGATTCATGGTGGCGCCAAAATATGTTGGGATTTGGTCAATAGGGAGTTTATGGTCTTTTATCAAAAGTTTCAAGTTTGCAGAGAGTGTGTTTCTTGATAGGTTGACAATTGCACATGTAGTTTTTTTCGTTGATTGGTAAGAACCAGGTGTTCGTCTATTTTTCAAGTTCATCTAGGGCATATTGCATCCTGGGTCCAGCCACTGACATACTTTCCTCGCGAGCCCATGACGCCAGATCATCTGCGTATATTATTGAGTGTATTCTGGGTGGAATGTCCATTACAATGTCATTTATGAAAATTAAAAAAGTGTCGGGGACAAGACTCCGCCTTGTGGGACACCTTGTTCGATAGAGACCTTCTTACTTAGTTGACCTTGAACTTGTACTCTGGCCGTTCTATCCTGAAGGTATTGAGAGACCCAATTGAATAAACTACCCTGGATGCCAAGTCTAAAAAGCGTGTTCTTTAAACCCTCTCGCCAAACCCAATCAAAAGCCTTCTCCGTGTCGACCCAGACTGTCAATGTGTGCACACACTGCCAGTGTGTGTTTCTTTTCTTGTAGAGCCTCCTCTATTTCCTGCGCAATGTAGATGACCAGGTCTTCAGTTGATCTGTGCTGACGGAAGCCACTTTGTTGTGGTACGATTTTTTGTTTTGTCTCCAAATGCTACATAAGTCTTCTTTTAACCGGCCTTTCCATGAGTTTACTCAGGCAGCTCAGTAGGCTAATTGGTCTATAGCTACTTGGGTTTAGTGGGTCTTTTCCACGCTTGAGGATGGGCACCATAATAGTTTCTTTCCAGATTACCGGCACATGACCTCTCTTCCAGCTAGTATTTATTATCCTTAGAAGCTGACTCTTGGCTTTCAGTCCCAGATTTAGGAGCATTTCGTTGGAGATTCCATCTTTACCAGGGGAACTTTTGAGCTTCAATCCTTTGAGGGCAACATCTAATTCAGTTGGGGTAAAGATAGTCGCCTGATGCTCTTCTGGTGATAAAGGCATGTGTTTTGCATCTTGGTTTTCTCGTCTTGCAGCTTTCTGTTTGTCTATTGTAATGTTTATTCTACTAATGTTTTTGTAAGTCTCTATCAGTAGATTTTCTGCCCTTTTGTCTGTGAGGATGTTCTGATTGTGTGTTAATGATATTGGAGGTCGGCAGTTGTTTTCGTCACTCAGAGAATTCGCAAGTTTCCATAGTTTATGACCATTTGTGTCTAGATTAAGGCTCTCTGTTTTGTCTATCCAGCTCTGTCTTGCTGATATCATGACCTGACGTCTGTATTTGGCCGAGGCTGCTTTGTAGGCAATGTTGCTCTCTGCGCTGTGTGATGTTTCAACTAGTTCTCTGGCAGAGTCCAGTTCCTCTTCTAGTCTTTGTATTTCCTTGCTCCAGTATGGCTTGTAGTTTGTTCTTGCTCCTCTAGGAATGGATTCTTTAGCAGCTCTCAGGATTCCATTTGTTAACCGCTCTATCATATTATTGACCTTCTTTCAAGGTTGTTGATAGGCGCTGTATATGCATCAGTGAGCATTGCAAACTTTGCCCAATCTGCTCTCTTATAGTTCCAGTGGGGAAGAGGTATTTGCAACTCCTATTTCTGAGCAAGAACCACTGAAAGTTTGACTGGTCTATGGTCACTATCTCCAAGTTGGTTCAGCACTTTTCTGGTTATTTTGATAGATATGTCTCCAGTTGCAAATGCTAGGTCAGGAGTGGAAGTTGTTTTCCATCTTCTTGAGTAGAAGTTTGGGAGGGGGGGGGGGGGTCCTCCCTAGAGTTTATGAGGAATAGGTTGTTGTCTATTTCCCATTCTTCCACTTCTTCACCTCGAATATTGGACTCCTTATATCCCCATCTTTCAGAGTGGCTGTTAAAGTCTCCTACTACTAGACACTTTGATGGTGTTATTTCCATTGACTCCATCTTCAGTAATTTGTAATTTGGACAGTATATATTATTTATGTGTTTGAACATTATGTCCTTTGTGTTTTTAAAAGTGGGTTATTCTTTCTCTGTTTTGAAATCAAGCTCACTGTACTTTCTAGTGTTCACTTGTTGACATTAATCCATAGTCTTTGTCTCATCTCTTGTGACAGATCTATAACCACGAAGTCGACGCGAGCAGTTTGTTCTTATGCCCAGGAAAGTGATATGATGAGTTCGTTGTACTGGTTTTCTTAATTTCTTGGGTTATGTTGAAGCCTCGGTGGCTGAGTTGTTAGTGTACTCGGTTCCTGATCAGAAGAGTTCTGATTCATTTACCAGAAGTGGCGGATTATTTCTGACAGACAACGCTCCAGTTCATCCAGTTCGAAAAATGTGTACCAGAGATTTTTGGGGAAAGTAAAGTTTGGCGGCCTGAGGTGATACAGACCACATCACCTAAAAATGTGCCGTCGTCATAGAAAAATATGGTCAATAACACCATATGCGCCATGAGACTTACATGGCGTGAATGGAATCTTTATTTTTTTAACTGAATCTTGGAGAACTTAGATCCTTGAAGTACTGCAACACTAGTTCTGGTAACAACAGATCCCACCCCTGCAGAGATGACACCAATTCTATCTTCATTAACTAGTCTGGTTTGATGCGAAGTTAATTAGAGAGGAACTCGAATGGACGGATTGATAAGCGCGTTTCGCTGACCGTCGTGGAGACATCAGGTAGGTAGGTTATGTTCCTGTGTATGTAATGGTGGAGTTAGGATTTCCTTTTTCTAAAATAAAACAACTCAGAAAGAGATGTTTTAAACCGTATTCAACAAATTGAGAGTCAAGACGTCGCAACCAACTTTTTTAAGAGCAGTCATTGACTCACACAAGATTGTATGCGTCAGGTCGACAAATAGATGCAAGAGCTGGCCCATACCCTATCCCACCTCCACACAACGTTCCGGGAAGTACATTAACCAACCTTCCTCTTAGAGTGGGGATAGAAAAGGGAAGACTAGTTCCTCACACTCTTAGAGTGGGGATAGAAAAGGGAAGGCAACTAGTTCCTCTCACTCTTAGAGTGGGGATAGAAAAGGGAAGACTAGTTCCTCTAAAATGTAGAATTTTGACAATTAAGAGGAGTAGTTATTAAGCGGACATCAGAAACAAAGACTTTTTTTTTTTTTGTTAAATAAGGACGTTAACTCCGCCACGAAATTATTACTGTCACCATTATCATTATCATTATTATAATTATTAATATATCTCTTCTTCTTAGCGTTC
The DNA here is from genome assembly GCA_032433765.1 of Megaustenia siamemsis. Lineage (NCBI taxonomy): Eukaryota > Metazoa > Mollusca > Gastropoda > Stylommatophora > Ariophantidae > Megaustenia > Megaustenia siamemsis. The sequence goes on along the minus strand of JAVIAB010000051.1, from coordinate 141,551,102 downwards.
GCTAGTTTTACGGCAACGACGCGATATCTGCAGCTTTCGGCTCGACACATCCATCATGTTAATATATATTAAATGGTATTTTTTTACTAGGCCACAATATTGGAAGGTGAGAAGGCGAGTCGTGTTCATCGCTGTTAATACCAGAACTTTTCTTAGCCCGACTATCGGGAACGCGTCCCTGTATACTTCTAGATTAGTGGTGGTCACTAACCTTCACAACCTACTCCTTGCTGGTATTAAATTTCCGTTTGGGCAGAATACAATAATAAAACTCAATATAATACAGCGCAAAGTAATGTAACACAAAATATAAGATAAGTAAGTAAAGTACCCCCGTCACGCCAAGTGGCGTATAGGGAAATGTGATGTTAGTGACCCTATATTTTACAGACCTTCAGCACATGATTTTTGGGGTAATGTGGTCGGTATTACGCCCGTGCTGCTTTACTTTCCCAGAAAAAAATCCGGTATCCATTTAAGGTTGGATGAACCCGGAAGCCGTCGGTTGGGATCGAACCCTACCTCTTGTCCTTTGTAGTCCAGTTCACTAACCACTGAGCTATCGCGGCTCCCAAAATATAAGATAGCATAGTATAATTGAGTATACTGTAATATAAGGTAATCAAATTCAGTAGTATAGCATGGCATGGCATTGCATGGTATGATATGGTACGGTATGGTATGGTATAGTATGGTATGGTATGGTATGGTATGGTATGGTATGGTATGGTATGGTATGGTATTGTATTGTATTGTATGGTATGGTATGGTATTGTATTGTATTGTATGGTATGGTATGGTATGGTATGGTATGGTATGGTATGGTATGGTATGGTATGGTATGGTATGGTAATGTATGGTATGGTATGATATGGTATGGTATGATATGGTATGGTATGGTATGGTATGGTGCAGCGCAGAACAGCACAGCACATCATAACATAACAAAACGTGACATAACATAACATAGCGTAACGTAACGTAAAGTAATGTATTGTAATATAATATAATATAATATAATATAATATAATATAATATAATATAATATAATATAATATATATAATATAATATATATATAATATAATATAATATAATATAATATAATATAATATAATATATAATATAATATAATAATATAATATAATATAATATAATATAATATAATATATATAATATAATATAATATAATATAATATAATATAATATAATATAATATAATATAATATAATATAATATAATATAATATAATATAATATAATATAATATATAATATAATATAATATAATATAATATAATATAATATTGATAGAGCCCCGTCACGTCAAATTACGTATATGGAATATGGTGTTAATGACCTTAAATTTTACAGACCTTCAGCTGATGACATCTGGAGTAATGTGGTCGGTATTACGCCCGTGCTGCTTTACTTCCCCCCCCCCCCCCAAATATCCGATACCCATTTAAAGCTGGGTGAACCCGGGAGCCGTCGTTTGTGATCGAACCCGACCCCTTGTCCTTTGTAGTCCAGTTCACTAACCACTGAGCTATCGCGGCTCCCTTATTAACGTTACGAGTCTATATATTTTCAGAAATTTTTTATCAAAAAGAAAAGACACTGATTATTTCCTCCATCATTTTAGAGTTGCAATTTCTTCCACTGGATCTATAACTCGTCAAGCTCGATTGAACCCACCTTCACGTTAAAGCTACTTCAGCGAGCTACCCACTGGGTTCCTGATTCTGTTGCGACAGAACACAAATACACAATCAGGGCAAAACGTTGGGTCAGGCTGACTATGTCTCAATGCAGCATCAGCCAAAATGCATGTACATGCATGTAGCCGTAGTAATTAGACAAATCGGCCATCTATTGAGACAAGCAAATCTTGCACGGGGAACGGCGCTCTCAGCAGAGATTGCTCCGTAAACAAATGTCTAATCATTGCGCCAGTGCAGTAGAGTTGCACATTATTGAAGTCCAGACGACGGATGCACGGTTCAGTTTTTCATGCACGAACATTTTTATATCCAAAACTGGGAAATAATTCATGGAATGGAATAGTCATCAACATATTTTATTCAGGATTTTGAGTCATAAATAAAACAAATGCTGAAAAGAAGAATGGGAAAGGAAAGCACGAAGAAGAAAGAAAAGAAGAAGAAGGAGGAGGAGAAGAAGAGAGAAAAGAAGAAGAAGTAAAAAGAAACTGAAGAAGAAGAAAACAAAGCTGAGACTGAGAGGGGTAGGTGAGATGATGCCAAAGAAATTCTTCTTCTTCTTCTACCTTTTAGCTCCCAGTGGAGCATAGGTCTTCAACAAACACTTTCCAAGTCGTTCTGTTTTTTGCAATTCTTTTAAGATCATTCCATGTCTTCCCCATCATCTTCATCTCTGCTTCAATCTGTCTTCTCCAAGAATTCCTTGGTCTTCCTCTTTGTCTTTTCCCCTGGGGATTCCAAAAAAGGGCCTGTTGTGTAATACTCTCAGTTGGTTTCCGTAGTGTGTGTCCTATCCATCGCCATCGTCTTCGCTGTATTTCTTTATCCACTGGTATTTGACCGGTACATTTCCATAATTCCACGTTTGTGACTTTGTCCTGCCATTTCCATCCCTTTATTCTGCGCAAGCATCCATTAATGAAAGTCTGTACCTTCGTGATTGTCAATTTTGTTATTCTCCATGTTTCACAGCCATATAATAGAACCGACTTAACATTGGAGTTGAAAATTTGTATTTTTGTATTTAGCCTAATTTCTTTGGATTTCCATATGTTTCCCAGTGCAATGAAAGCTCCTCTTGCTTTTGATATCCTTATTTTGGTATCGTTTTCTGTTCCTCCCTCTTTATCTATATTACTGCCCAGATATATATAAGATTGTACGTCTAGTAGAGGTATTTCTCCTAGTTTTATTTGGTTATTGCCAACTGCATTAATTCTCATAATGTTGGTCTTATCTCTATTAATCTTTAGTCCTAGCTGTTGTGATCTCTCATCTAATATACTCATTTTATCTTGCATCTGTTGGTGGCTGTGTGATAGGAGAGCTATGTCATCAGCAAAGTCTAAATCATCAAGTTGTTTGGTCAGTGACCACTGGATCCCATTTCTGTTGTTTTGAGTTATTTTCATAATCCAATCTATGGCCAGTAGAAAGAGAAATGGAGACAGAAGGCATCCTTGCCTTACTCCTGTTCTTATTTCAAATGCTTCTGTAAGCTGTCCTTCATGCACCACACTACATTTTGTTCCTTCATACATTGTTTTTATCAGGTTAATAAACTTTATGGGGATTCCATAATGACTCAGCAACTTCCAAAGCATTCTTCTGTCTAAACTATCAAATGCCTTTTCGTAATCTATGAATCCAATATAAAGTGGGGATTTTAGTTCTAAACTTTGTTCAACTATTATACGTAGAGTAGTTATTTGATCAGCACATGATCTGTTCTTCCTAAAACCTGCTTGTTCATCTCTCAAGTGTTTCTCTATAGCCTCTTTTAGTCTTTCCAGAATGATTCTGCCTAATATTTTTCCTGGCACTGATAGTAGCATAATTCCCCTATAATTTGTGCACTCCTGTAAACTTCCTTTCTTTGGTAGTTTGATCATATAACCTTCTCTCCAGTCTTTAGGTATTTCTTCCCTCTCCCAAATTTTATCCAATAGATTATGTAACATCTTGGTAGAGGTGATAATATCTGCTTTGATGGCTTCCGAAGGAATTTCATCTGGTCCTGTGGCTTTACCATCTTTTAACAGTTTGATGGCTTTCATTATTTCTTCTTTGCTTGGTTTTCCGCAGTTAACGTGTAATTCTTCTTCTGCTGGTAGTATATCTGGAGGATTATTTGAGCCAGGTCTGTTCAAAAGTTCTTCAAAGTGCTCCTTCCATCTCTCCATTTGTTCCTTTATATTACTAAGCAGATTTCCTTTCTTATCTTTGATAAAGGCGTTGATCTGTTTGTATTTTCCACCTAATTTCTTTGTGCTGTTGTACAGTTCTTTCATATTCCCTTTATTTGCTGCTTCTTCTGCCTCTTTAGCTAATTCATCTATATATTTCCTCTTATCCCTTTTAATGCATCTTCTCACTTCTTTGTTCACCTCTGTGTAAGCTTCCTGTGTCTTGGCTTTATTACTTCTTGTTTTGCTTTTATTTATGTCTGCTTTCTTGTTCTTTCTTTCTTTAATTTTATCCAGGGTCTCTGCTGTCATCCATGCCTTATTCTGGCGTTCTCTTTTCCCCAGTGTTTCTTCGCATGTCTCTTTCCATATATTTTTTACCTGTTTCCAATGATCTTCTATATTTATTGTATTTTCTAGTTGTTGGAGGACTTGGTATTTGTTTGATATTGTGACTGCGAATTTATCTTTAATTCCTTGTTCTTTAAGAAACCCTACATTGAAATACGTTCTGCCCTAAGAAATTGCTGAGCAGCAATCACACCTTATATTTTCCATCAAGGAATCATCCTTTCAAGATTTCAAGAATAAAATCGAGACGAGAGTTATTAAAGATCTAGATGACATGTAGGTTTGTTGGCGAATATATAAATCGATTTCTAACATGCCTACTTTCATCTGTGAGTCAGCAAGACATGCTTTTTAATATGAGTACGGCAGTTTGGGCACTAAAATTTCTTTTAAAAAATTAATTTTTAAAATATTTTTTCTTACAAAAAAGTGAAAGGGTGGCCGAATCGATAATTTGTCGTGCACCACTCATGAGAGCGCGGGTTCGAATCTCGGTTCGGTCAAACGTTTTTTTCTTTTGTTTGAAAAAAAAACAAACTCAAACCTGAATAACTCGCTATGGGATAAACGACGATCGGCCTTTATTCTCTGAACCTATACGTCCCTATACGTCCGTAGCCCACTTTAAATTTGTCCTACTTCTCTTCAGCGTTAAGAGATTATGGTTGAAATTGCGTCACTAGTTAGCAAGGAAAAGCGATGTCTCCATTTTTTAAGCAAATATATCTTTCTCGGCACTCCTAGGTTAGAACTGTTTAATATTTATGTATGGGCAGGGGTCATTTTTGTTTACTGTTTTCGATTTTAAACTGTAAAGAGTTCTTTAACCTGTGCAGAGTAGATTTCGGACCTCAAATATTTCGCCGCTTGTCAAGACAGGAAGAAATGAGATTTCACCACCCACTAACCAGGGAAGAGTAAAGTCACTAAGAAAGCACGGATTAGAATGTAAAATAACCCATGACCTGTGGAGAGGTTTGAATGGAAAATAATCCTGACCTGTGGTGTGGTTAGAATGGAAAATAACCCATGGCCTGTGGAGAGATTTGAATGGAAAATAATCCGGGCATGTGGAGAGGTTGGAATGGAAAATAATCCAGACCTGTGGAGAGGTTAGAATGGAAAATAACCTAGACTAGTGGAGGGGTTAGAATGGAAAATAATACGGGCATGTGGAGAGGTTGGAATGGAAAATAATCCAGACCTGTGGAGAGGTTAGAATGGAAAATAACCTAGACTAGTGGAGGGGTTAGAATGGAAAATAATACGGGCCTGTGGAAAGATTAGAATGGAAAATAATCCGGGCCTGTGGAGAGGTTAGAATGGAAAATAATCCAGACTAGTGTAGGGGTTAGAATGGAAAATAATCCGGGCCTGTTGAGAGGTTAGAATGGAAAATAACCTAGACTAGTGGAGGGGTTAGAATGGAAAATAATCCGGGTCTGTGGAGAGGTTAGAATGGAAAATAATCCGGGCCTGTGGAGAGGTTAGAATGGAAAATAATCCAGGCCTGTGGAGGGATTAGAAATAATCCGGACCTGTGGAGAGGTTAGTATGGAAAATAATCTAGACTTGTGACGTGGTTAGAATGGAAAATAATCCGGGCCTGTTGAGGGGTTAGAATGGAAAATAACTCAGACCTGTGACGTGGTTAGAATGGAAAATAATCCGGGCCTGTTGAGGGGTTCAAATGCAAAATAATCCGGACTTGTGGAGAGGTTAGAATGGAAAATAACTCAGACCTGTGACGTGGTTAGAATGGAAAATAATCCGGGCCTGTGGAGGGGTTAGAATGGAAAATAACCCATGGCCTGTGGTGAGGTTAGAATGGAAAATAACCCATGGCCTGTGGTGAGGTTAGAATGGAAAATAACCCATGGCCTGTAGAGAGGTTAGAATGGAAAATAACCCATGGCCTGTGGTGAGGTTAGAATGGAAAATAACCCATGGCCTGTGGTGAGGTTAGAATGGAAAATAACCCATGGCATGTGGTGAGGTTAGAATGGAAAATAACTCAGACCTGTGGTGAGGTTAGAATGGAAACTAACCCATGGCCTGTGGAGAGGTTAGAATGGAAAATAACCCATGGCCTGTGGTGAGATTCGAAAGCAGATGCTTCTTGTCCAGATGTTAAGACCACCCAGCTTGCGGAGAGGAGAGCCACCATAGCTCAGTGGTTCTTGAAGTAGACTACAAAGGACAAGAGGTGGAGTTCGATCCTTATCGACGGTTTCCGGGTTCACCCAGCCTTAAAGGGATACCGATTTTTTTTTTTTTACTGGGAAGGTAAAGCGGCACGAACACAAAAAGGAAGCTCCTAAAAAATATCAGACAGAAACAGTCAACATTTTTCTGGCACATTATGAGAAGAAGAAATTTGGAATACATTGTTACAACTGGCAAAATATAGGGAAAGAGAGATCGCAAACGAAAAAGAGAGAAAATACTAGATAGCTTGGTGTCATGGCATGTAAAACAGTCAAAAACAGAACTGATACGATGCACTGTGGATAGAGGATTGTGCAAGGACATAATTACCTATGCCAACAGGTATGGCACATGATGATGATGATGACAATGATGATGAAAGCGGCACGAGCATAATACCCACCACAATACCCCAAAATCATGTGCCGAAGGTCTATACAAATTATGGTCACTAACATCTTATTCCCTATACGCCACTTGACGTGACGGGGCTCTTTACTTTCTTTCACCCAGCCTCCGGTTTACTCCAACTTTTACTACGCAAACTTATTTAACTCGGTTTACACTCATGTTCATGGGAAGATTGTTCAGTGGTTAGTGATCTGGACTACAAAGAATAAGAGGTAGGGTTCAATCCCAATCGACGGCTTCTCGTTCACCCAGCCTTTAATGGGTACTGGGAAAGTAAAGCGGCACGGGCGTAATACCGACCACATTACCCCAAAAATCATGTGCCGAAGGTCTGTAAAATGTTTGGTCACTAACACCATATTCCCTATACGCCACTTGGCTTGACGGATGTACTTTACTTTACTTTTTTTACACTCGTGTTCTCACCGTTTTACCTTACATAGACATCCTCGTCTTCTACTGCTACCTTAGCTCGACCACTAAGTTTTGTTTATCATTCGCTGTTAATAGAAGGTTGTAAATGAATTTAAATATTTAAATAACTTTGTTATCCTCAGGCAGAAGATGGACAAAAGAGGTGAGATGCAGAATGGCTCAGGCAAAAGCAGCTTTCCAAAAAATGAGGAAGATACTATGCAATCCATTTTTGACAATTTAAACAAGAAAACGAGTTCTTAAATGTTATGTACAGCCAGCAGTCTTAACATATGGATGTGAATCATGGACAATAGGACAATAGACAAGAAAATCACTGGAGTCTGATGAAATGTGGTTTTACAAAAGAATGTTGAGAATACCATGGACAGCTAAGAAGAGAAATGAAAATGTTCTGAAAGAGAGAGGTCAAAGCAAAAAGAGAGCTAATTTCCAATATTAGGAAGAAACAATTATCATTTTTGGCCATGTAATGAGAAGAGAACAACTGGAATATATTGTAATAACTGGAAAAATTGAAGGACGAAGAAATAGAGGGAAGCAAAGAGAAAAAATACCAGACAGCTTAAGAGAAAGGCTTGCCAGAAGGTCAACAACAGAAATGATAAATAACTGTCGAAATCGAAAGTTGTGGAGAGACATTATCGCCTACGCCAGCAGGCCCGGTATTTTATGATAATGATGATGATGAATAGAACGTTAATTGAGCGTAGTTACATTGTTTTAAATTCACGCCTTTTCCCAAACACATCCGTCTTCGGCACTGCATTTTTGAGTACGGGTTCGCCTTCCCTCTTCTATCTCTACTCGCTTGGCCTGACTAGTTTCTAGTGAAGTTCTTGGGAGGCTGAAGTGTGATCTGGATCAGTTATCACTGCCGCTGATAACGCAAGGGTTAGCTATGAGTCGTTGACCACATACAGGTCAGATACCGCACAGACGTTTTGGCCTCCAGATAGCACTCTGTTGAGCTAGCTCGTTACAGACGTTCCTAGACATCTTTAGTGTCTTCAGTCTTTCAGGCGTGCACCCCGGTGACTACTAAATAAATTGATATATTATTCGTTATATTTACGTTTTTTTTTTAATTTTGTTATATTTGCGCCTTGTGACCCAACACATCCGACTTCAGCATGGCATTTTGAATACCTGATTGCCTTCCTTCTTCGAGTTCAACTCGCTTGGCGAGACTAGGCTGATTCATCTGTTTCTAGAGCCACCACGTAGAGGTAGAGCAGGTACGGATGGTGGTTTTTCACCGACCCTGGCGCAAGCCATCAGCTATGAGTCACCGACAGCTATAGCTCGTTTCAAATCACGTGCCCAACTTCAAAACGATATTACTCAGTAACCGTTTGTTAAAAACTGTTGAAATTTTCCAAATGTTATTAGAATGCAAAAGACCCTTTAAATGTATATTTAACAAATATCTTGCAGCTGCAGTTTTCTTAAAGCGGCGAATTTCTTTGATGTTTGTCAAAATTGTAAATTGTGAACCCCTAAATAATAGAAATTACCGTAGTTGCTGGTCGATGATTAATTTTCACTAGGTAAAGGCGTGGCCGTAATGGGGAAATAACCTAATAAGACAAAACACCAGGAGAATTATTGTCTTCTCAGTTCGAGGACGGACGATAATATCAAGGTATACCTGTATGTCCAATTTTCATAGTTGTGTGATCCTGATAAGGACCGTTTGTTGAACTAATTTAAGGTAATATAGGAGCCAGCATTGTGGGGGCTATATACTTTCATTCTGAATCAGACGAGTCTAAAAGATTAATAACTGTTTGGGGTTGAACATTCCACAAACCATCATTTTTCCAATATTCCTCTTCCTGTTTTAAGACGTGGTCTTCACATTTAGCCCAATAATCTTTGTCTATATTTAATAAAGCGAGATTAGCAAGAGTCTTTACATCGCATATTTTGAATGTTGTATTTTCATCTTGCCCGTGTGTTACCGGGGCCTCATTACGTGGGATGTAAAGAATAGTGACACTGTGACCTTCCAGGCATGTCGTAAGAGGCGACTAAGGAGGTTGATCGATGGCTTGACAAGCTGTCATTGTAAAAAGCATTGTTATGGAAACAGACCATAGATTTTAGAAGCAGTGATCTCTGCAATATGTGCCATTTTGGCACGCAAGGTTTCTGTTCTTGAGATTGTGGTTCTGCCCTATGTGCCGTCTTCGGCTCGAAAGGACAATAGATAGATAGATAGATTTTCATCTGCCACTTGTCCTTTTAATTTTGCCCAGATTAGTTCTATTGGATTTAAATGAGCATGGTAAGGTGGCAGCCTCAAACTTATATGACCGTGCTCTTGGATAATCTTATCTATTTGAAAAGTCTTTGTCCTTTGTTTTTGCTTTACTAGAGATAGTAATTCAGGTTTTAAGTACATGTTATTAAATTGTATGTAATCCTTTGTGAGCTATATCTTAATAGCATCTTTTGTACTGGATGACGTCGGGACTTTATCTTCAAGTGCAACAATGTTGTGGTACGCTACATTGTCCAAAATTAGGCAAGTTGGTCGATCTAGTGATGGGAGAACAGAATTTTCAATCCAATGTCTAAATATGTGACCATTCATCTCAGAGTGATAATCTCGATTGTCTATGGATTTTGAAAGAAAAATGAGCTCTGCATTCTATATTAGTCCATGTTGTCGACTACCTGCATGAGCAATTATCAAGCGCTGTCCTTTGCTGCTAGGTATTAATCTCTTAATCTTTCCATCTGATGACTGCCATTTCCTTTGGTTAGTGTGATGAGCATTGATCCATGTTTCATCCAAGTACACAATACCCTAACCTTGCTTGCGCACCTCTTTTACTTCACGTAAGTACTTGCTTCTCATGACTACTATATGTGGCTTCTCACAGATGATGTTTCGTCCATTGGAATACTTTCTGAATGTAAAGCCTGCAGCTCTCACATTCCTCCATAATGTAGACTTTGATATTTCAATACTGTTGTTCTTTTCCAGCGATACTTTTAATTTTCTTATTGTAACAGTTTCATTCATACCCAACATTTTGCGAATTTCACTTCTAATAAGTTCACTGTCGAAATTATCCAACATTTTTGCTCTTCCTTGTGATTTTGTATATTTTGAACATTGACGGTCACGTGCTTGAATCCAGCGATTAAATGACCGTTTAGATATATCCAAAATGTGCCTTGTCCTATTCTCAGGGTTTTCTAAAGAATGAAATAATCTTCCTCGTTTAGCCTCTTTGCAAAAAATAGTCATACATTTTTATTGCGATGTTTTGTAAACTGCAGAATTTCATTTTAAGACTCATGATAAATGTTATAGTTCCACGTCTTCACCTATGAATGAACGGAAATGGAACACACAATTTCTCGTGTTTTTTTAAAGTGTCTAATTGTGTCAAAAAACGTGCAAACACGTCAATTTTTCGGTGTATGGATTTTTACTCGCTATTTTTAACTTAAAATACTGTAAACATTAAGTTTTGACTACATCAATGGGTCGTTATAAATTTATATAAATCAAATAAGCAACAATAATAACCAAACGTTTTTTTAAATGAAGTTAATTCCCTGTTGGGTTCTAATCATTATAACTTTACATGCAAATTTTGAACAACTTTCAACAAGCGGTTAAAAAGCTATCGATTTTAAAAGTTGGGCACGAGTTATGAAACAAGCTATACCAGCTATGTTGCTTTTAGACGCCTTGCCTCTGTGAACTATACAATCGTCAAAATTCACTGTAAATATTTTTTAGTCATAAATATTCATAATAATACATCATTCTTGTTTCCATTTGACTAAATTCATAGAGTCGGCCCAGCTTTCTGTTAATATTCATAGGCAACTGAACGAAGAAGCAAAAGTAGAAGAAGAAGACGACGACGATGAAGAAGAAGAAGAAGACGACGACGACGAAGAAGAAGACGACGACGACGACGAAGAAGAAGACGAAGAAGAAGAAGAAGACGACGACGACGACGAAGAAGAAGACGAAGAAGAAGAAGAAGACGACGACGACGAAGAAGAAGACGAAGAAGACGACGAAGAAGACGACGACGACGAAGACGAAGACGAAGAAGAAGACGACGACGACGACGAAGAAGAAGACGAAGAAGAGGAAGAAGACGAAGAAGAAGAAGACGAAGAAGAAGAAGACGACGACGACGACGAAGAAGAGGACGAAGAAGAAGAAGACGACGACGACGACGAAGAAGAAGACGACGAAGAAGAAGAAGACGACGACGACGAAGAAGAAGACGAAGAAGACGACGACGACGAAGACGAAGACGAAGAAGAAGACGACGACGACGAAGAAGAAGACGAAGAAGAAGACGACGACGAAGAAGAAGAAGACGAAGAAGAAGAAGAAGACGACGACGACGACGACGAAGAGGGCGAAGAAGAAGAAGAAGACGACGACGACGAAGAAGAAGACGAAGAAGAAGAAGAAGACGACGACGACGAAGAAGAAGACGAAGAAGAGGAAGAAGACGACGACGACGAAGAAGAAGACGAAGAGGAAGAAAAAGAAGAAGAAGAAGCGGAGGAAGAAGAAGAAGACGAAGACGACGACGAAGAGGAAGAAGAAGAAGAAGACGAAGAAGAAGAGAAGAGGAAGCAGAATAAGAAGACGAAGAAGAAGAAGACAAAGAAGAGGAAGAAGAGGAAGAAGAGGAAGAAGACGAAGAAGAATAAGAAGACGACGACGGCGACGACGAAGAAGAAGACGACGACGAAGAGGAAGAAGACGAAGAAGACGAAGAAGAAGAAGAAGACGAGGAAGAAGAATAAGAAGACGAAGAAGAAGACGACGACGAAGAAGAAGAAGAAGAGGAAGAAGAGGAAGAAGAGGAAGAAGACGAAGAAGAAGACGACGACGAAGAAGAAGAAGAAGAGGAAGAAGAGGAAGAAGACGAAGAAGACGAAGAAGAAGACGACGACGAAGAAGAAGAAGAAGAGGAAGAAGAGGAAGAAGACGAAGAAGAAGACGACGACGAAGAAGAAGAAGAAGAGGAAGAAGAGGAAGAAGACGAAGAAGAAGACGAAGAAGAAGAAGAAGAAGAAGAGGAAGAAGAGGAAGAAGACGAAGAAGAAGACGAAGAAGAAGAAGAGGAAGAAGACGAAGAAGAAGACGAAGAAGAAGAAGAGGAAGAAGACGAAGAAGAAGACGAAGAAGACGAAGAAGAAGAAGACGAGGAAGAAGACGAAGAAGAAGACGAAGAAGAAGAAGAGGAAGAAGACGAAGAAGAAGACGAAGAAGACGAAGAAGAAGAAGAAGAGGAAGAAGACGAAGAAGAAGAAGACGAAGAAGAAGAAGGAGAAGAAGGAGAAGAAGGAGAAGAAGGAGAAGAAGAAGAAGACGACGAAGAAGAAGAAGACGAAGAAGACGAAGAAGAGGAAGAAGACGAAGAAGACGAAGAAGAAGAAGAAGAAGAAGACGACGAAGAAGAAGAAGACGAAGAAGAAGAAGAAGAAGAAGAAGACGAAGAAGACGAAGAAGACGAAGAAGAAGACGAAGAAGAAGAAGAAGACGAAGAAGACGAAGAAGAAGACGAAGAAGAAGAAGAAGACGAAGAAGAAGACGAAGAAGAGGAAGAAGACGAAGAAGAAGACGAAGAAGAAGTCGAAGTAGAAGAAGAAGACGAAGAAGAAGAAGAAAAGAAGGAGAAGAAGTAGAAGGAGAAGAAGAAGAAGAAGAAGAAGAAGAAGAAGAACAAGAAGAAGAAGAAGAAGACGAAGACGACGACGAAGAAGAAGAAGACGAAGAAGAAGACGACGAGGAAGAAGAAAAAGCTTCAGTTTCTGTTTGAAAAAAATGGTTAAGATCCCAACATTAATTCTCTTCTTGAAGAGAAGTCAGCACATAGGGCGGAAGTCATAGTTCTCTACGACTGACGATTTGCTGCTAGTTCTTGTAGTCCGTTGTAGTTTCTTAAGCCCCATTGTTGAGTCTTTCTTAGTCATTGTTCTATGTAGCGATTCTGTGGGTCTTCCTTCTTTTTACCATCATGTGGATGGTTTTCAATGAATACCACTTGGGGAAGTCTTTCTTCATTCATTCTCAACTCATAGTCGATGAGGAACCGAAGTTCATATAGAACTCATATGTTGGAAGGAGATCAGTATTATTTTGTATGTAATATAAAGTCAATGTAATATATTAGAAGGCAGAACTCTTTGTTGACCCCTGTACTTAAAAGACTTCTACCTATGTCATTTGGCTCTCAAATATGTCTCAAATATTTTTTTTCTTCTGGCCGATCCAGCTAAGAATTTTTTTTAATTAAAAAAAAAATCGCGTTGGCGAATGCATTAACTTGCAGGGAGCATTGGCCACATCAGCTACAAATGGTGTAGCAGATGATGTTTAATTGTTCACTCACCGATGAGATTAAATGCGACGGGGACACCCATTACCTATAACAGCAGTAGTGTTTTTCTAACTACATTACTCTGGTTTGTCAAGCATGACGGGCACTGACTTCTATGACCGCTTCAAGCCCCCAAGGCTCTCAGTGATTGCCTTACAATAGAATCGTAATCCTCATTTTCTTTCGCCAACTGTGCTTCCTTCATCACTTCTTCTTCACTGCAGGTGAAAAATGCTTCCGGTTGGCTCGCACTGTAGTAACCTGACATTAACACCTGAAATCTGGAGCCATCTTTTTTTCATGTAGACACTCTTTTAATAACAGCGCCAAGTGGTAACTCGATACAATATGTTATCTACACATATGCATCTAGGATGAGTTGGTGTTGGAAATAATTTTTTTTTTCCATTGAAGACAGATACTTTATTTTCAGTGTTATCGCCGGTCGTTTCTTTTGAATCTCTTAAGAAACAGGGGATTTATTTTAATCAATTCTTTAAAGTGTTTTTTAATTAAAATTTATAAAAAATATTGAAATGAAAATGAAATGAGATGTTCATGAAGGCGGAAACAGGGATAAAATTATTAGTAATAAATCTTTATGGGGACTGGGTAGTCTAAAGATGAGACATCAGACTCTGGATAGGAAGGTTCTGGGTTCGAATCTCTACAGAGGCGGTGGGAATTTTTCCCTTTGAATTCGTGGTTTCTTTTTGGCGTCACCTTTCCCTGATTTCTGAGTAGTGAGTTAGATGTCTGGCTCTCTCGGATAACGGCGAGAAGCAAGAGATCCCGTGTCCACGTTAAAGAAACGTATTAGTTTAAAATGTAAGACAAAGCCAAATTTGTTAAGCAAATTAACTTATGCCTAAGGCGCGGGTTTTGTCGTAATCTAATGACAAAATGCATCCTTGCGCACTCATCAGCGGAAGCAAACTAAGGAAGATGAAGAAGTGTTAAACGAAGAAGGACAACATATATTAAGTCAATTTCTTCTTCTTCTGTTTATTATTTTTTATTATCTGTACATTTAAGAAGACGATCTTAATTCGTCATCATCATCATCAAGTACCGGGTCTGCTGGCGTAGGTGATCATGTCTCTCCACAACGTTCGATCTCGACAGTTATTTATGTTTTTGACCATCTGTCAAGCCATTCTCTTAAGCTGACTGATATTTTTTTCTCTTTGCTTCCCTCTATCTCTTCGTCCCTCAATTTTTCCAGTTGATACAATATATTCCACCTATTCCCTTCTCTTTACATGGCCAAAAATATGATGACTATTTCTTCCTAATATTACAAACTAGCTCTCTTTTTGCTTTGGCCTCGTTCAGAACGTTTTCATTACTCTTATTATAGCTGTCCAAGGTATTCTCAACATTCTTCTAAACATTGTCTCATGTTCACCGTTTCATTAAAGATGAATACAAGGGAAGCCACAAGAAATGACAGAACACTATTAGGGAAGGCTCGAACATGGGACTAAGAAATAACCAAGACTAACAAGAACTAGCATCAATCAACAACTGTAAAGAACTATGACTTGTTCTCTACGTGACGTCTTAGACACAAAGGAACCTGAATAAGAGAAGCGAACATCAGAAGTATTTGATGGACTTGAAAAGTGTCCATCATCGATGGACTATTCATCTTTGATATCTGCGGTAACATTATATCCAGTTTTTGGGGACCTCGGCAGCCTAGTTGGGAACATCACCCGACTGGACTACCGACGATCGGACAACCCGTGTTCGATTCCCGCTGGGAGCAGTGTGAATTGTACTCGTGGTTGGAAAAAAAAAAACACGCTCGACCCAGCCGTTGACAGAAATGGGTACCAGGGTATTACCCTGGAAAGGTGAGGAATGTCGCCTCGCGAGTTTGTGAGTTTCGATGCTTAAGGCGACACTATCCAGAGATCTCCGAACATTTCAGGATAGACGGTGAAGCACATATCGATGTAAACTCGCGTGCTAAGACGCCGGTTCAAGTCACGTACTTTACCTTTACCTCATATCCATTTCCCACTTCTCTCTCCACCACACCTCTTTTTTGCACTTAACCGCCGTAAAGTCGCCTAGCGTCCTCATCTCTTCAGTCACAAGTCACCTGTGTGAACGAATCTCGAAGGAGTATAGAATAGACTTGACAAGTTTGTTAATCAAAGTATAAATAATGAAGCTTTTGTCAGTCCTATCGCGGTTGCTGTTTTTAATTTCTTAACATCGTAAACATCAATCTTGATCGATATAACCCTTGATTTGTGAGCATATACAAAAGTATATGGTAGTATATATTGTAAACAGAAAATGTATTGGTAACATTATGACTATGCACTTACAAAATATATTTATAACATTATGCACTATATATATATATATATATATATATATATATATATATATATATATATATATATATATATATATATATATAAAGTAAAGAGACCCCGTCACGCCAAGTAGCGTACAAGGAATATGGTGTTAATTACCATAAATTTGAAAGACCTTCAGCACATGATTTTTGGGGTATGTATGATTGATGTGGTCGGTATTATGCCCGCGCCGCTTTACTTTCCCAGAAAAAATCCGGTACCCATTTAAGGCTGGGTGAA